>JBAMBO010002095.1:0-17962 GCA_037044535.1 Lordiphosa magnipectinata | reverse complement strand
GATGAGAAAAACGGGCTATAAACGACTCTTTAAGTAGATTCTCGGCTTGGGCACCATATTCTCCCGACAAACGTATCATTTATGACTATTTTAATCAGAATAAAATGCTGGCTGGGTATGTACGTAAAAGGTGAGGCTTCCAAAATTCAAAGAACACGGCACTTTTGAAAGACTTTTTAGAACACCTATGAATGATAACAATAAGGAATGTGGTCCAGTCGACTTTACGACTCATATACATAGCCAGGTATAGTCTGGACGCGTTCTCCTGATCAAACACATTTCTAAATATTCAACTGGCGGCGAAAATCGGTCAACTATTTAACAATCTATGAACCCAGACTCGAACCAAAACCTTGGGTTAGATTAGTACAGGAACCGGTCCGCGAACCGAATTTTAGACTTTACAACGGGTTTGAACCCCCGGACCGAGCCTTCTGCAAAATTTTAGAGGTTTGCAGACTTGGTTCTATGTAATTTCTTGTATGTGCATCGTGTGTCACTCTGCCTTGGATGCTCGAACTTATTTTTTCTCCATCGTCAATCTTCTGCAACACTTCCATTTGCCATGACGTCCATGTTTCGCTCATACGATCATTATCATTCCTTCAGCAAATCGATTAATAATATTGATTACTAAATATCTCTAGAAGGTAAGAAAAATCTATCTACGAAACTGTGAAAGATGAAAATAAACTTGATCTGCCTGCAAGAATAAAAAGTAAATGTTCCATACTTTTCAAACCTCTATCTTTTGCCATCTCCCATCGCCCAAATGCAGCTGTTGCGTCGTCTGTGTGCGTCTGGCGCTAATTGCTGCTTTATAGGGTCGGAAATGATTCCTTCTCTCTGTTACATTCTTTTACACAAATTAAATACTATAGCAGAGCATACACTGCTCGCCACTTGAATAGGACACCTCTAAAGTCGATTTTCTATAGTTAATTGCTGCTAAACCAAGCCATCTAGGAAAATAATTTTTGTTTTCTTATAAAGTTTATTTAAATGTAGTAATTAGACGAAAATTTCAAAATTATTCAAAAGTTGTAAGTATACAAAAAACATTGTTAACCAATAAGTGACAAATTTTGGAGTCTTCATTTCGCACCACTTGAATAGGACACTTTATCTAAAATCCATTTAAGAATATTTCAATCCTTTTCAAATAACAATATTACTTTAATAAACAAGAAAGAAAGTCGGTCAAGCCCGACTATAACATACTCTGTACCCTTAACGTCGCAGCTCGCACTTGCTCACGAGTTATACGCGCTCATCTCTAAGTTTCACTCTCTCTCTCTCTCTCTCTCTCTCTCTCTCTCTCCTTCTCTCTCTCTCTCTCTCTCTCTCTCTCTCTCACTAAGATTGCCGTTCAATAGAATGCTGCGGTGGTGGGTGGGATGGTGTTGGGTGTTAACTGACCGTTTTTTGCACATAACTTGAGTATCGTTCATCCGATCTTTATCATTCCTTCAGCAAATCGATAAATAATTTTGTTTACAAGGTATCTCTCGAAGAACTGAACGATCTATCTTTAAAACTGTAGGAGATATGACGTTTTTTCCAAATTGCGGGGGCGGGAGGGGGCGTGGCAAAAATTGAAAATAAACTTGATCTGCCTGCAAGTATAAGAAATATATGCCCCATACATGTCAAACCTCTATCTCTTACCATCTCTGAGATCTCTTCGTTCATACGGACGGACGGACGGACGGACGGACGGACGGACGGACGGACGGACGGACGGACGGACGGACGGACGGACGGACGGACGGACGGACGGACAGACGGACATGGCTATATCGACTCGGCTGTTGATGCTGATCAAGAATATATATACTTTATAGGGTCGGAAACGATTCCTTCTCCCTGTTACATACTTTTGCACAAACTTAATATACTCTATGTACCTTCGGTACAGAGTATAAAAATTACTAACATGTTTTTAAACCAAAAAAAGTTTTTAATAGTGTGTTGAGCCTCCTTTTTTCTCCAAAACCTCACACATTCGGTCTGGAAGGGATGCATACAATTTTCCCAAATAATTCAACGATATCGAGCCCCATGCTAATTTGATAGCTGCAATTAGTTCGGGAACGCTCGAATATTGCTGACCTGATCCATATACTTCACGTGTTAGCCATCCCCACACATTCTCAATGATATTCAAGTACGGTGAATAGGGTGGCCATTTTAATAACTCCACGTTTTGGCTCGCTATCAAGATGGTGTGGTTCTTTTCGAAGATCTTGAAAATAGTAGCTGTAGCCATCGGCGCCCTCCAAATTAAACTTTTTTTCGTCCGAAAAGACAACACGTTGCCACTCCGAAGTCCAGGCGACATGTGCGCGCGCGAAATCAAGGCGTTGTAACTTCCGAGCCGGGTTAAGAGGTGGCTTCTTCTTGATTTTTAGTCTCTTCAGGTGTGTAGCATTATTAATAACACGACGCATGGTTGTCAAACTTGCTTTAACGTTGCATTTTTCCCTTATCTTGGCCAAAGAGTCGTGCGAATTGGAAGCTTCTCTTAATATAAGTCGCTTGTCCGCGATGGTAAGCACACTGTGGGTGCGGCCCTTCATGTTTTTACCATAATAAGCCTCATTATTTAAAAAATTTGTTATGGAGTGACGGCTTCTGTCGACTTTTTTTTGCTATTTTGGCAATAGAAAGGCCAGAATCCTTGTAAGCTTGGATTTTTCCTTTCTCCGACTCAGATAATGAAGTGCCACGCCCCATTTGCATTTTTTTTAATTTTATATACACTTCAATTAAAGCAAAATGTTTAAGTAAACCAAAATTTGTGTGCACGTGTCAACGATACCGACCAAATAAAAGTCATGTTCTATTCAAGTGGCGCAAAAATTCCATTGAATTTTTGCGAATGCTCACATAAAGTGCAAACAACTTTATAACGGTTCTATTCCAAAACTTGGAATATACCAGAAAGAGCGAAGAATGCTTGCACAAAGATAATATGCAAAAAATACCGTTATTCTACCATTTCGTTTTCGAGTTACGAGCAGTTTTAAAGAGAGCATACAGGGTGTCCTATTCAAGTGGCGAGCAGTGTATAAAGAAGCTCATAAAATGTTCTGATTATTATCAAAATAATACACCCATGTTCTCAATTCCACTTACACAAAAGTTTTGTGATTTAGAGTCCAAATCTATTACCAAACCGGTTTTAAATCACAAAATTTATATAGAAGAGGCTGATTGTCTTTCTGAGTTTCTCATCTTTGTTCTTAGACAGCCTATTCATAACTTCCTGACGGATTTTAAAGCCAACTCGGACAAGTTAAACAACAGCTTAAGGTCGATAAAAAAAAAAACAATTGAACTTACGCCACGAACGAACACCTTTATTACCTAAGAGATTTAAAAAAAATTTAAAGAACGGATAAAAATACGAAATAGATTAAAATTTATAAAAAAGGAAAACTATATAAATTTTAAATTTAAATTAAAATATGTAACTTTTTAACTTATTCGGCCCTGTTCCCAAATTCGAGTTGGTTTTCGTGTAACCGTTAGTAGTTTGCAGTCCAATTTAATAATGTTGTATAGAAAGTGATAAATAAACCTACAAGGTATAACAAAACTGAAACCGATTATTTTATCCCAAGAGAGTTCAATTCGTGAAAAAAGAACGACGGAATCTAGAAACCAAAGATTTGCTTGTCACTTACATATAAACTTATACAGCTTGAATTCAAAATACAAACGTTTACACGAAAACCAACTCGGAATTCGGAACTATTAAAAATAAGTTAGTGTATACTTATTATATACATAATAAATTTTATACTGTGTGACCAATGCTAATTTATAAGATTTTGTCTTATTGTATTGGGAAAAATAATTCAGAATATGAACCAGTGTGCATTGCCTTTCTACCACGTGCCATTATCAATTTCATCAACTCGCCATCTTTCATCTGCATCTCTTGACCATTTGTCCCAGCGAATTTGGTGCGAGTCTCTCACATTGAAAACCGCAAAACGTCAACGTTAGGACAAAATGCAATCGTGGTTTTTGTGGTCTGATTTACTCGGCGATTGGGTTACCATAATTTCCCCATAAAAATGTCGAAAAATGGTCAGAGCACCCTTTTGGTTTATGAACAGAGATTAGATCTGTCCGGCGCAAAAATATTATGATGCGGCAACCGCAAACACACAACAACAAAACAAAAGCCCAAAACTGGTTGGATGGATGGCTGAATCATAGAAACGATCAGCGATCGCCGAGATAGGCCCCCCCGCCCAAAAAAAAAAGAAGCGAAATGAGAAGCCGTTCCCGTAATTTGTGCAGGGCCACTGACAGGAGGCATTAATGTCCCTCAGCTGTCGTCGAGCAAAAAGGGATCTAGGGCGATCCACTGTCAGCTTAGGCCTCCAGCTACATGCGAAATCGGTTGACAAAGCGTCTGGCAGATGACTTCATTCGCATTTTGTCTGCGATCTCATTTTTGCCAATTTATCGATCAACACGCTTAAGCGCATTTCACGTTTCACGACGACATTTCAAAGGGGCTCTTAATTTTTTCGGCCGCCTCCTGCTCCCGATAAGCTTTATTGATGCGATTAGCGAAATGAGCTTTAGCCCCGGGGACCAGGAGACAGTCGAACTAAGTCCAAGAGGAAGGCAAACCAACTAAAACTGACAACTGACATTTCTCATTAACCCAGCTTCTTGTTGCATTTTGTCAATCGAGATGCTGGATAAAGTCACTTAAAGGCATGACCTTGACATGAACGAATCGATAATTTTAACGACATGAGGAATTAAGATTGTTATTCGACGGTAAACTGTAGTTTGTGCTATAACATTGTTCACACAGAGAATTTAAACACAAATTTCAACTATGCGATTATAAAATGAAACCATTTTCAAATATTCAAAAGTCATATTCAAAAACAAGAAAGAAAGTCGGTCAAGCCCGACTATAACATACTCTGTACCCTTAACGTCTCAGCTCGCATTTGCTCACGAGTTATACGCGCTCATCTCTAAGTTTCACTCTCTCTCTCTCTCTCTCTCACTAAGATTGACGTTCAATAGAATGCTGCGGTGGTGGGTGGGGTGGTGCTGGGTGTTTATTGGCCGTTTTTTGCTCATAACTTGAGTATCGTTCATCCGATCTTTATCATTCTTTCAGCAAATCGATAAATAATTTTATTTACAAGGTATCTCTAGAAGGTACGAACGATCTATCTTCAAAACTGTAGGAGATATGACGTTTTTTCCAAATTGCGGGGGCGGGAGGGGGCGTGGCAAAAATTGAAAATAAACTTGATCTGCCTGCAAGTATAAGAAATATATGCCCCATACATGTCAAACCTCTATCTCTTACCATCTCTGAGATCTCTTCGTTCATACGGACGGACAGACGGACAGACGGACAGACGGACGGACGGACGGACGGACGGACGGACAGACGGACATGGCTATATCGACTCGGCTGTTGATGCTGATCAAGAATATATATACTTTATAGGGTCGGAAATGATTCCTTCTCCCTGTTACATACTTTTGCACAAACTTAATATACTCTATGTACCTTCGGTACAGAGTATAATAAATAAAATTGTGAAACTAAAATTTTCCGTTTTAGGCTAAAAATTTTTGAAATCAGCATTCTTTCTTGTTGATTTTACCAATTAAAATGTATAATCAAAATGTAAGACATTTATAATCAACTGCACAGAAAAACAAAAATTGTTTGAATATTCATTAAATAAATAACTTAACATAACATTCCGCACAAGGATCAGTGCTTCAACCGAATTACCAGTCTATATACATATTAATAGGTACACACCGGAATTGTTTAATTATAGATGGTTTTTTCGTACTTTAAGTGTTGTCAATGTCTGGCCACACTGTGACAAAGAGTTGAAAGATGGTCTGCCCCGTATATCAAAGCTTTTCTATAAATTGCGAGTCCACCACACATTTCGCCTGATCATAATAATAGGTACAGTCTCCGTTTCTTACAAGTATCAAGTGAATAATTTTGTAATCAGTGATCTTTTGGTATCTAAAGGTAAATTAAGTATAGCTCCTGTCAATACAGAGAATTAAATAATTATTTTTTTTAGAAAAAATGGGTCGAAATTCTCATTGTACTAAAGAAGAAGCTCGATTGGTTCTTAGTCTGACAAAAGAAGGCAAATCTTTACGAGCCATCTCCAAATTAATGAACAGGTCTCATAATTTTGTTAAAAAGGCATTAGAAAGAAAACCAACATAGGAAACCCGTGGAAGGCCACAAAAAACAACAGAAACCCTTGACCACTACATAGTAACTTTGAGCAAAAAGGACCCATTTAAGTCATCGAAGGCTATTGCAGCCGAAATTGGGAATTCAGTTAGTGCTCCAACTATCCGAAGACGACTACAAGATGCCAACCTACCAGGAAGAATTGCCAGAAAAGTCCCACTTATGCGCAAAAAAAATATCACCATGAGGCAAACTTTTGCAAGGGACCACAAAGACTGGGTAGGATGCACCGGGGAGAAAAAATGGAGAAACATATTATGGAGCGATGAAACCAAGATTAATTTGTTTGGGAATGACTGTGAAAGGAATGTTCGACGCCCTAATGGAAAGGAATTCCATCCACGGTTTACAAAAAAAACAGTCAAACATGGAGGTGGCAATATAATGGTATGGGGTTGCTTCTCCTGGTACGGCGTAGGTCCAATTTATCAGACTACGAACAAAATGAATGCTGAAGAGTACAAATCCATATTGGAAACAGTTATGGTACTATGGTACTAATTTACCTAAAAAAAAGAACACAAAATGGAAATAAAATTTTTTTTTCTTACCAACACATGAAGTGTACCTATTATTATGATCACACTGAAAACGTATCTGAAACACGAAATGATCTCTTTTATGTTATATTATTATTATATGTTACAATTAAGTTTATTTTATTAAAAACAAATAGTTTAAGAACCAATGAGAACAAATTTTAAGTTTGAAACAATGAATAAAACTGTTTTCTGTTACCTTAAAGTCAGAGTTGATGTGTGTACCTATTAATATGATCAGGTGTGTACCTTTTACTTCATAGTACACCGCGTCGTAAAGTATCTACATTAATTAGCTGTCCATCAGGCTATTTTGTTTATTAATATCGTTGAACAAATGGATGGATTACCCGAAATCGAATATTTCCCATTTTGCTAATTTTTTCCTATTAAAACTGTCTTGGGCTAAAGCCTATAGATCAGAGATGGGCGCGTCGCGAAGTACCAATGCACACGAGGCAGCGCGCTGCCTCGTGTGCATAGGAGCTCTGCCGCGGCCGACTGCACAAAATCACACGTACGCTATAAGCATTGAAAGCTATTTATAGAACACGAATGGGGCGCACGCAAATTGTGCTTGTATGCGTGTGAAAAGTGTGTCGATATGTGTGCATGCCCATCTCTGCTATAGATCTATACATTATTGGAGCATTCGAAAAGCTTAAGAATGATAGAGATAGCGAGACATCATCAAAGGCGGCACAACTCATGAGTGCGATTGAAGAAACTGAGTTTCTTATTTCTCTGCAAGTTTTTACTGCCGTCAATGCTGCAATCCTGACACTCAGTAGGACTCTTTAGACTCCAGAACTTCAGCTATCATCAGCCTGCGCTTACGTCGCCAATGTGATTAAATTGTTACTTGAAACAATTAAAAATGAAACATCTATCGATGTAATTTTTTAAAAAAACCAAGAAATTTGCTGCAGAAATGGGATTTGAGTTGAAAATTCCTCGTTTATATGGTCGCCAAAAAAACTGCCACAACATACGCACCGAGGATATGACGCTTTTTGAATACTTTCGGTAATTTTTCTCACATTGTACACTTTCGATGTACGATGGTACAGGCTCTTAATGACATATTGCAACCATTTCATGTTTTCTTTTTTGGGTTAGAGATTCAATGGAAAATTTCTTGACATTCTGGCTCTAGATGGTTTGATTCCAAGCACACCGTTCAAAAAATTGTAGAAGCTGCAAAAATTAATGAAGAGGACTTGAATAATTGCAGCGAAACCGAGCTGACACAAGAAATTATTTTGTGGCACAAGAGTTGTGAGACCTCAGAGTTGAAAAAAGCGCAGACTGCACTCGAGGCACTACAGCTCATGAAATCGAAGAAATTCAATCATTTTTTCCCTAACGTTGCAATATTGTTACTATTGTTCTCGACGATCCCTGTCACCTCGTCAACAGCTGAACTTTGTGTCAATATGTCTGAGGACAGACTCAACGGGTTAGCGCTGGGAAACGTTCACAAAGATATCATAATTTCAAGTGACGAAATAGTTGACATGTTTTGCCAAGCCAAACCTCGTCCTCTTGTTACATTGAACTGGGCTGTCGAGGATTGTTGATTTCAAGTATTATATACATGTATGAGATTTGACTACAATACGATACCAAAATAAATTTTCTATTAATACATAAAAAAAATACAGTAAACAAACTCAACCTACAAAATGTGCGAACGTTTACTAACTCTTTAAGATTTTGGCATTCAGAATTCTTTAAAAATGCTCCACCTAATAACATCTGAAGGAACGTAGTTCAAAATATATGTAATTTGCTGCGTAATAAAAATCACGTAGTAATAGTGAATCCTGCAGCTTGAAAGAAGTTTTAAAAATATCTCTAAAAGGTACGGAACCACCAAACTACAAAACTGGGGTAAATATGACTTGGCAAAAATTGAAAATGAACTTAATCTGCCAGCAAGTATAAGAAGTTTATGTCCCATACATATCAAACCTATATCCCTTTCCAGATCTCTTCGATCTCTCTAAGATGTCTTCGTTCATACGGACAGACAGACGGACAGTCGGATGTACGTACATGGCTATATCGACTCGGCTGTTGATGCTGATCAAGAATATGTATACTGTATTGGGTCGGAAATGACTCCTTCTCCCTGTTACATACTTTTGCACAAACTTAAATTATATTAAATGAGAATGTTTCATCTTAAAGTCCAGTACAAACGATCTTAGTTCAAGATTGTTGGAATTAGATTTAAATTGAGAATATAGTCTTGGGTGAACATTATCTCATCTCTGTCAACTTCTAAATCCGGTGCTTTTGATTACGAAACTATAATCTTGATTTTAGATAGATTTTTTTCTCAGTGTAAATGGCAAAAGCGAAGTAAGCGTTGCTTTCTCTTTCCATATGCAATACATTTTGGAACATTTCCTAAACAAACAAAAATCATGCAATTCCCTTGTCATCCTGTGCTTTCACTCGAAAGCTTTTTAGCGTATGCGTCACAGGTGCTTACATGACATAGACTTGGCTTCGTCATTTCGGCTGACTCATTTCGATTTCATTTAAAAAATTCATAAAATTCGATTTGGTTTCTTCCACGTGCCCTTGAATTTCGGCTCTGACTAATATTTCCGTTCCTTCCGTTCGGATCGCTCAGATCCCAACTGTAACTAATTGCCGATCGCCTGCGCTTGCTGCCACCAAAGTAGAGCAAAAAAGCGATCCGCCTCAAGTTCGAAACGTTTTGAAGAAGGCCGCAAAACACATGTAAAACTCAAATGGCAACATGCCACACGCACCACCACCACAAGCTGCAGAAGAGCGGCCAAAAAAGGCAAACAAGAAACGACCCGACCGAAGATGAAGCGAAGCCACGACGGCCGCAAAGCCGCAACAGAAGCTCGAAATTTGGGTAATAGTTTCTTGTTGTTGTTGCTGTTGTTGTTGCTGTTATTGTGGTTGCTCAAGTCATAAAATATTCGATTTTATTTGAACCCGAAATTTTCACACAACCTTCAATTTCGGTTTCCGTGTGGTCTTCTCTAATTTGTTTGAACCCAAAAACGAAACTCAATTAGATGCGCCCCGTGTCAAAACAAACGTTTCCCAATTATTTCCATTTCCATTTCGTTTTCGATTTCAGGTAACTTCTACTTCCCCCCCCTCGGGAAGCTGGGGCTCACTTTGATGTCATAATTCATGTATATTAACTCATAAATAAACGAATCCAACTCTCGACTGTCTGTCTGTACCCTGTCTGGCGGTGGAGGACTGCAACGGCGGGAGTCAAATCGTTTCGCCTAGGTCTTCTAGGTATTTAGTGCACTTAATCTACGCCAAAATACCAACTAAGCGAGATAAATAGCTGCGAAATAAAAATCCATAAAAACGTAAGAAGTCAGGTTAAGTAAACTGGCGCTCCGAACTGCACTCGCCGGTCAGTTTGGATCGCAGTTTCGGTATGGCTATAAAATCGGCACGACTTTTCAATAAATGTTGACAACAGCGACCAAAGTTTTATGATATCCTGAAGGAAGTGAAATATGATATTATGAATCGCCCAGTTGGACAGTTGGGACAGTTTTTTTTTTTTTTTTTTTTCTACTTTACTTCAGTTGGGTACTTGAACTGCGTCTGTGGCGGCAGCGGCGGCTGCGGCTCCTCTTGCGGTGGCTTTTTGTGTGTGCAAAACCTGTTGCTCTCGCTCTTGTTGCCGCTGTTGTTGTTTTTGTTGTTGCTGTTGTGTATTATGAGTTTGCGGTTTGTCATGTTAAAGTTAAATGCATGCAGCACATGCCCTGCATTGTTGACAGGCCAACAACAAGTTGAAGTTGGTTCTGGCGATGGTGGTGATGCCGGAGGGGTGGCAAGAGACAGCTCAAACTGACGCAAACAGCCTGAGGTTGGTTTGTAAGCCACTGCGCCTGCTTAATCAGGTCAAAAATTGTTGAGTAATTATCAAGAAAACAAAATCTATACTAGGAATAGGGTGATGACTTCGTAATAGGATACCTTGACTAGCAGTTTGGAATAGGAGCTTTGCTGGAGGAGTTTCTCTTGAGGTCTTGGCAGTAAATTATTTTTTAATTTGCTTGAAATTTTCATAATAACACTAAATACTGGATCGGTTGAGTGGTTCAAACAGATTGTGAATTACCGCACAGTGGTCTCTGCCATAGGATAAAAATAAATAGTTCAAAGTCCAAAGTTTGATTAGAAATGAATGAAACTAAGTTTATTTTTTTATAAATTAAATGTTTTATATTTGTTGTGTTCATTATATAAAGTTTTGTCAGAACTATTTTTTGAGTGTCATTGTCCACGTGATATAATTTCAGGTAAAGTAAGGGTTTCTCTACTCGGAATTATTTGATAAAAAGCGAGAAGGCCAAGCTAGCTTCATCTATACCGAAGTTTCTATACCCTTGTAACTGCTGTTTTTTAAAAAAGTAACAGTTTAAGAACGCTTACATAAGATTAAAAAAATTTGTCTTTCTAAAACCCATTTTTTCGACAGATAAACATCTGATTTCGACCAAATTTCGCGAATCTTTTTGAAACATATTAAATTAACAATCGCCGAGTTTAAGAACGATAAAATGGAAATCAAAAAGGTTTTTCATACTAAGACTCATTTTCCGACCAATCGGTCCTATGGCAGCCTCAAGATATAGTCATCCGATTTAGACCAAATTTTGCAAATCTGTTTGACAGCATATAAAATTAGTAATCAGCGAGTTTAAGGACGCCAACAGTAAAAACAAAACAAAAATTTCTTACTAAGACCTATTTTCGACCGATCGGTCCTATGGCAACCATAAGATATAGACACCCGATGTTGATCAACTTTTTCAAATTAGTTTGAAAGCGTTTAATATTAATAACCACCGCGCTTAAGAACGATTTACGTAAAATAAAAAGATTTTTTCACTAAGACCCCTTTTCGACCGATCGGTGTCCTATGGCAGCTATAAGATATAGTTATCCGATTAATATCGAAATTTGCAAATCTGTTTAAAAGCATTTAATATTAATAGTGGCAGAGCTTGAGGACGCTAACATTAAAAACCAAAAAGTTTTTCTCACTAAGACCTATTTTCCGACCCATGGTTCCTATAACAGCTGTAATATATACTCATCCAATCTTGACGAAAATTTACAAATCTGTTTAAACGCAAATAATATTAATAATGGACGAGTTTAAGGACGCTAATATTGAAAACAAAAAGTTTTTCTCACAGAGACCTATTTTTCAACCGATGGTTCCCATGGCAGCTATAAGATATAGTCATCCGATCCGGTTGGTTCCGACTTATTAGCAGCGTGCAGTAAAAAAATAGCTCTGTGCAAAATTTCAGCTCGATAGCTTTAAAGCTGTTTTATACCCTTGTAGAGAGTATATTTAAATTGTCCAGATGAACGAAGCATCTTCGACCACATAAAGTATAAGTATTCTTGATCAGCATGATGAGCTGAGTTGATATAGCCATGTCTGTCTGTCCATCTGTTTCTATGCTATCTCCTCGGTCAGTTTTAAAGCTATCTTAACCAAACTTTCCACATTTGCATATAGCAAAAATGTAGTTTTAGTAAAACTTTTTTGTCTTCAACGCAAACATCTCCAAACCTCTTGTTCAGGGTGGTCCATATAAAAAAAAAAACGGCTCAATTTTTTGTAAAGGTTGAACATTTATTGGAAAGGTTGGCTCATGTCATTTATTTATGAAAAACAATTTCGGTCAAATGACCACCACGGCTGACTTGGCAGTAGCCCATTGGATCCACCCAATTTTTGAGAACATTTTCAATTGTTTCGGCACGTATGTCAGCAATAGCAACTCGAGTATCGTTCTTCAACTCATCAATTGTTGCAGGATGGTTTGCATTACATTTGTCCTTCACCGCTCCCCAAAGATAATAGTCTAGCGGTGTCAGATCACAGCTTCTTGGCGGCCACTTCACATCTCCATATTTGCTGATTATTCGATTTTCGAAGATAGGGCACGTAGCGCCGTCTTGTTGAAACCAAAATATCGTCCAAGTCTTCCGCTTCAATTTCCTCGAAGAACCAATCACTTAACATTGCGCTTCTTCTTCATTTTCCAAGAAAAATGGACCAACGACGCCTCGAGACCAAAATCCGCACCAAACAGTGACACGTGGTGGGTGCATTGGCTTCTCGACGACGATATGCGGATTTTCTGTGCCCCAGATGCGAAAATTTTGTTTATTTACATAACCACCGAGGTGGAAATGTGCTTCATCCGAAAATACCACCATCCTCGGTCAAACGATCTTCCGCCCAATTTGCGAACTGTAGACGTTTCGGAAGGTCAATTGGCTTTAGCTGCTGCACCAATTGAACTTTGTATGTCTTCATGGCAAGGTCTTTATGCTAAATTCGCATCAAAGAAGTGAACGAAATTTCCAATTCTTGAGATCGATGGCGAGTTGACGTCGATGGTTGTTCACGCACATTTTCAGCAACCGCAGCAATGTTTTCGGTCGAGCGCACCGAACGAGTACGTACACGGGATGGTTTATCCACCAACATTCCAGTTTCACGAACTCGCTTCACGAATTGATTCACAAATTGAGTTTTCGGAACATTTTTTTTGTTAAATGTTTTTTTCAAATTTCGCACAGTTTGAGTCGAGGACTCACCACTTTGGAAATATGTTTTTAATATTTCCCAACTTTCTTCAAGCAAATAGCGGCCCATTTTACTAAATATAAGTCGCTTTCCGAATGACATTTGACGTTTTTAAAATCAAATTTTGAATAGTTCAAATTCCAAACACTAGATGGACCACCCTAGACCCCTGTTCCGCAAGGTACAGGATCTCAGTTCTAGTTCGGAAAATGTTAGATATGGCTAAGGTATCATATTGTTCCTTGAAATTTGTATCATCTCCTAGTTCATAGTCAAGAATCTTGTACGTGTTTCGAGTTTCGCTTGAACCCTGAATATATACGAATATTTCTCGAGTCTAGACAACATAGCATAGATTCGCATAAGCAGCTAGCTGTACTTTATTGCTTACCTACTCTTAGCACTTTTCAACTACAATGAGGTCAGTTTATTGAATTAGTTAAGGTTATTGGCTTTCTCAATGTAATATTTATTGCAGAGAGTTGGTTTAATTTTTAATTGTAAAAAAAAATGTCTTTTAAAGGAATTGAATTCGAATAAATTAGTAATCTAATTAGTTTAATAATAAACCTTTAGACGTCAATGAACTTCCCTTATTATCATAGTTTCTGCTATGACTCACAATATAAATATTTCAATTCATATGACTCATAATTTATATTTTACCCAAAACTCCTCCTAATTTTAAAGAACAATTCAATTAGTTGAATCATAAATACAAGTTCCCATGAGATGCTTATTTAGCATCATCATAAAAACAGTTAGGCATTTGTGTCACATGATTGTAACTGAAATACACGTGCTTGAAACCAATTTTGTAAGACCAAGTCACACTGCGTATACGCAATATATGTACACGCACGCACACGCGCCCGCCATAAAGTCGCTAGATCTGGCGTATACGCAATAAATACACTAAATTTCATTAACAATTACCCGGGCAACGTTTTAATATTTTTTTCGTAAAGGTTTTACGCTTTGGAAATTTCGAAAATTTTCCAATTTGGCCATGCCACAAAATCCACAAGAAGCGAGGGGCTGCAGCCCCGATGTATCATAAATTTGCATTTTAATGAACTTCTCTGCATAAATATTAAAATAAATTTCGACATTGGCAATACCGAAAAACTAAAAATGCTAGATAAACAAATCGTTAACAATAATTATAATTGCCATTTGGGCGATCATAATTTGTGAGCAGCCGAGCAGGAAAAGGAAATTATGAGCTGACAAAACATAAACAGAGGCTGATTTCAATTTTGAAGGAAAAGCAGAAGCGGAGCGCAATGTCAGCCGCACTGAATAGAACTGGATTTTTCAATGAATTTAATGAGTGAAGTTTGTTCATTGATCATGTAAATAATAGAACTAGCTTAAATGTTCCTTCCTGTTAAACATAGACCTTGAAATCAAAGCCTATTAGAGTGAATCAGGCATGCTGGGTTGTTTGTAAATAGCTTTCAAAGTTGCAATTCTGGCGTAGTTCTTCATTTGGTTTTAGCTCCAGAGAATGAAATCAAAAGAATTCCCAAAAGAGAAGCATATTTTGCTCCTCTAGCTCTCTCTTTCTCTGTCTCACTCAAGGTGTCTGACAATGGTCGAGGCGCAGTGGCCTTTTTGGGTTGTAATTAAAAACGCATAAAATCGAAACAACAAAGTAGCACAGCACAAAACTGAGAAAAATTTAAATTTTTTACGCAATTGTGTTCTCTTCATAATTCAATTGTTTTTATTGTGTGCGCAGACACACGGCGATCATAAAATTTTATTAATTTAATTGGATTTTTAGTTGCTCAGACGTTTCGACCGTCTCGTAATTAACGTAGAAAGTGCAGGAAATGGATGTTTTTTTTTTTCTAAAAGCAGAAGAGCCAAAAAATTTTAGCTTTTATTATTATTTATTTACCACTTTTACCACCCATTGTTGCTTAAGCAATTAAAAAAAAAAAATACAGTTTTTTACGAGCGATTCAGTTGATTTACTAGTCAGAAGACCCTGTATAAGTGTTGAAATGGACAGTCGTCAGAGGCGGCGTACTAAAAGAGATTTATGCTTCACAAAAACGCTCTCCGGCAAGTTAAAGTTTTTAACATGATTTCTGCAGGCCCCACAACGTACATAAATTAACGGGAAGTCTGACGAAAAGTGCCAAAGTTTAATTAAGCCACGAAAAATCCCAAGCTCATCATAAATTGGTCTTAAGTCTTGGCCAACTTCTGGAGCTAAATAAAAAAAAATAAAACAAAAAAAGCCGCGACAGCCTTTACCTTGCCAAAGGACCACCAGAGATCAGAGATCTTTGTTTTTAACTCTTTTAATTTGCCAAACAGGTTTGGGTCGCCATTCGGCAAGAGCTCGAGCTCGCTCGCTCGCTCGCTGGTTCGTTGCGGATTAAGCGATTAAACAAATTAAAACAAATTACTTTTTTGCACCCACCACAGCGTCGATGAGCATAAAATTAATAAAAATTTACCTGTCACGGGCGTTGGATTTAAAAATGTCGCTGGTAGTGTTTAAAATTGCAGAACTGTATACACACACATACAGGGTACCTGCAAAAGTGGAAATATGTTGGTATGAGTGTGGATATAGTATTGAAATGCTTTCATGTATATAAGTCCTGATACAGGGTGGCTTATGTAAAACCAGCCGGTTGTACATTTGCTATTGCTTCATATCTTTGTAGGTAGGAGGAGATTAAGGTGATCAATCAACCCCATTGAGTAGTTACAGGGGACAAATTCGCAGTAAAGCCCCATACTCCATACCCCATACAAAGTTTTTGATGAGTTTTCCATTTTTGTTCAAAATCGGGAAATATCAAAATCGAAATAACTTGACACATTTTAAAAAATGACAGCCCGACGCATGTAGCGCAGATTTCATTGTTGAAATTTTAATGGGGCTTAAGGCGAATGGATAATTTTTAGTTTCAACCTTTTTTGAAATTTTATATTCTATAATACAAAAGAAATCCGTTAAGGGAAATAGTTATATATATTTTTTATTGACTCACGATTAGAAGACTGGAGGATAGACGGTGTTACCCTTGAAAAAGGAAAGAGTTATAAATGCCTAGGAGTACTATTGACTCACAATATGTCATTTAAGACTTACCTCTGCTGAAGGATGCAAAAGTGGCTTTAAGTGGAAAACTCTACTTAGTAGGAAAAAAGTCAACTTCTTACGGGGCACGGATGTTTGAAGTCCAATTTACATAGGTTCAAACACGAAGACGACCCGTATTGCCCAGACTTCACAGGGCAGTCGGTCATCCAAGACGCGGAGCATGTATTTCTTGTCTGTCCGACGTTCAATGAAGAACGATATAATTTAAGAAGGCGGGTGGGGAGGACACCAGACGCTAGCAACCTGGTGAGCAACATGCTAGAGTCCAGTAGTCTTCCAAAGCCTGCGTATCGCAGAAAGACTGCGACAGAATTCACATAGGAGAGAAACCTAGATGAGCCCGATGGGCAATTCGCCCCCGGTGAAGTAATACCTTACGGCAATGCCACCGATAATCGGGGAGAAGAAGACGGAAGTTTAGTGGGTTGTTGGGGTGTAGTTTTGAGAAAGTACGCAGTTGGGCGGGGCCTGGGATCAAGTCACCGAAGCAGAATTTTTTCTTTTATATTTTTATATTCTTTTAGAAAAACTTTCTTAAAATTAGGGTTTATTTTCTTAATTTTAGGGCAAAATACCCTAAATTTGTAACAAATATTTTCTAAAATCAAAGGCGAAATTACCCTAAAAATTTGAAAATGCAATAAGCAAATTCACCCTAAAATTTAGAAAAATATAAAAGTTTTTTCTAAAAAATTCATTTTTATGGCATCTTTTCTAAAATGCAAAAAAAAATTTTCTTAAACATAGAATTTTTTTCCAAATTTTAAAGCGATTTCGATTCTAGTGCGATTTTCTTAAATATACACAGAAAAAAACAAGAAAGAAAGTCGGTCAAGCCCGACTATAACATACTCTGTACCCTTACACTCGCATTTGCTCAGGAGTTAAACGGCCAGTTAACACCCCGCGCACAACGCGGTGCGCTCTCTAAGTTTCTCTCTCTCTCTCTCTCTTTCTCTCTCGCACTAAGATTCATCCGATCTTTATCATTCCTTCAGCAAATCGATAAATAATTTTGTTTACAAGGTATCTAGAAGGAACAAACGATCTATCTCCAAAACTGTAGGAGATATGAATTTTTTTCCAAATTGCGGGGGCGGGAGGGGGCGTGGCAAAAATTGAAAATAAACTTGATCTGAGATCTCTTCGTTCATACGGACGGACAGACAGACAGACGGACATGGCTATATCGACTCGGCTGTTGATGCTGATCAAGAATATATATACTTTATAGGGTCGGGAACGATTCCTTCTCCCTGTTACATACTTTTGCACAAACTTAATATACTCTATGTACCTTCGGTACAGAGTATAATATGGCGTTCCAAAATCGTTACCGAATGGTCCCTGTTCCTTCCTTGCCT